>CM036632.1:17561402-17577491 GCA_020746105.1 Trogon surrucura | reverse complement strand
CACCAGCCTTCCCCAAAGGTGAATGGAAGTTCAGCTCGGCCATGGACAGATGTGACAGGGACCCCTCGGGTACCCCCAAACTGAATTACCAGTCTCCTGTAAATCTTGAGGCTTTTATTATCTTCCAAAGGCATGGTATGAGGATTGCGACTCTGGACTTCAGAAGGGCCAGCTTCGGCCTCTTCAAGCAGTTGCTGGGGGAAACCCCTTGGGACAGGGAGCTGAAAGGTAAAGGGGCCCAAGAGAGTTGGTTGGCATTCAAGGACCACTTCTTCGAGGCTCAGGATCAGTGAATCCCATCAGGTAGGAAATCAAGAAAGAGATCCAGGAGACTTACATGGTTAACCAGGGATCTGCTGAGCAGACTCAGGTGGAAGGGGAGGGTATATGAATTGTGGAAGGAAGGGCTGGCCACTTGGGTGGAGTACAGGACAGCTGTCAGGGAGTGTAGGGAGGCAAGCAGAAAAGCTAAGTCCTCCTTGGAGTTAAAACTTGCAAGAGAGGTCAAGGACAACAGAAAGGGCTTCTTCAAAAACTAATGCTAGAGGCAATGTAGGCCCTCTGGTGAGTGAGGTGGGTGCCCTGGAGACAGAGGACAGAAAGAAGGCAGAGTTGCTGAATGCCTTCTTTACCTCTGTCTACGCTGCTGAAGACTGTCCTCAGGAACCTCAGTCCCCTGAGGCCCGAGAGGAAGTCAAGATAAAGGAGGAGTTTGCCCTGATTGTTGAGGACTGGGTTAAGGATCAATCTGAACATTTAAACATCCATAAATCCATGGGCCCTGATGGGATGCACCCACGGGTGCAGAGGGAGCTGGCAGGAGTCAGTACTAGGCCACTCTCCATCATCTTTGGTAAGCCGTGGGTAACAGGTGAGGTGCCTGAATACTAGAGGAAAGCAAATGTCACTCCAGTCTATAAGAAGGGCAGGAAGGATGACCCGGGTAACTACAGACCGGTCAGCCTCACTTCCATCCCTGGAAAGGTGATGGAACATCTTATCCTTGATGCTGTCTCTGGGCATATCAAGGATAAGAAGGTTATTAGGAGCAGTCAGTATGGCTTTGCCAAGGGGAAGTCATGTCTGACCAACCTGAGAGCCTGTTATGAAGACATAACCAGGTGGATGGATGGTGGCCGTGCAGTGGATGTGGTCTGTCTGGATATCAGCAAGGCCTTTGACACCGTCTCCCACAGCATCCTCATAGGTAAACTGAGGAAGTGTGGTCTGGATGACCAAATAGTGAGGTGGGTCACTAATTGGTTGAAGGGAAGAAGCCAGAGAGTTGTGGTCAATGGGGCAGAGTCTGGCTGGATGCCTGTGTCTAGTGGGGTCCCTCAAGGGTCAGTGCTCGGGCCGGTGCTTTTCAATATATTTATCAATGACCTGGACAAGGGATTAGAGAATGTTGTCAGCAAGTTTGCTGACGATACAAAATTGGGAGGAGTGGTTGACACACCGGAAGGCTGTGCAGCCATTCAGAGAGACCTGGACAGGCTGGAGGGCTGGGCAGGGAGAAATCTTATGCAGTTCAACAAGGGCAAGTGTAGAGTCTTGCACTTGGGAAAGAATAACCCCATGTGTCTGTATAGGTTGGGGACTGCCCTGCTGGAGAGCAGCGCAGGGGAAAGGGACCTGGGGGTTCTAGTGGACAGCAGGATGGCCATGAGCCAGCACTGTGCCCTCGTGGCCAAGAAGGCCAATGGCATCCTGGGGTGTGTTAGAAGGGGAGTAGCAAGTAGGTCAAGAGAGGTCCTCCTGCCCCTCTGCTCTGCCCTGGTGAGACCCCATCTGGAATATTGTGTCCAGTTCTGAGCCCCTCAGTTCACGAAAGACAGGGAACTGCTGGAGAGAGTCCAGCACAGAGCCACAAAGATGGTGAAGGGAGTGGAACATCTCCCTTATGAGGAAAGGCTGAAGGAGCCGGGTCTCTTTAGCTTGGAGAAGAGGAGGCTGAGGGGTGACCTCATTAATGTTTATAAATATGTCAAGGGGGAATGTCACGAGGACGGAGCCAGGCTCTTTTCAGTGGCGTCCACTGACAGGACAAGGGGCAATGGGTGGAAGTTGGAACATAAGAGGTTCCATAAAAATATGAGAAAAAACTTTTTCACTGTGAGGGTGACAGAACACTGGAACAGGCTGCCCAGGGAGGTTGTGGAATCTCCTTCTTTGGAGACATTCAAAACCCACTTGGAAGCGTTCCTGTGCGCTCTACTGTAGGTGATCCTGCTCTGGCAGGGGGATTGGACTAAGATGATCTTTGAGGTCCCTTCCAACCTCTAACATTCTGTGATTCTTTGATTTCTGAACATCAGAATTCAAACAAAAAAGGTGGTCTGCCTCATTATTTTTGCTGTAAGTGATGTTTTTGTTTAGCTCCGGTTGCTGCTTTGTCTTTATGAAACACTTCATTCTTGGTTTTTCCTTTGATTCATATATGTAATGGTCTATAATCTTGGCTGTTCTTCTTAGCTATTCTTCATTCAGTGAAGACTAAATAAAATGGTGCCAAACCATTAAAACAATTTGAATTTACAAGGTGAGGTACCCCTCTAGATGATGAATGGCTATCTTGATTTATTACCTTTCTTTTTCATATAAAATGACTCCATGAATAAATGAAAGGAGTTTCCTTAAAGCTGAAATGCTCCGGCTGCCTGTGTGCTACAATCACAGAATCCAGGGAGTTTTCTGTAGCAAAAATGTTTGTATCACCAGAGTGGATGGTTCTTTCTAAAACTGTCAAGTCTATAGAAGTCCAAGATAGAAATAATTGAAAACAGTGCATATCTAAGTGTTAGCAGTCACCTCTCCATTTGTAAATGTCAGATTAGAGATGTTTCGGTAGATTTTGAAAGAAAAACCTGATAGCTGTGCTGTGCTTAACTGAAGTTATGTTAACTCTGTATGGAAATTAGAACAAGTCTGGTGGGAGCTAAAATGAATAAATAACTCTATTAGGCTTTTTCTTAATTTTAAGCTTGTTTTTTTTTCTAGTAAAGACAAATGTCCTTGCAGTCACAAGAAAACTTACTTGTATTTAATCCCGATTTGAGCATCCCCAAGAGGAGAGAAGAAACGACAAACTCCAAACTGTGAGCTTCATTAGTGTAGTGTAGTCTTTACTTTGGACATAACGGGCTCATGGCCTTTTTGCAATGAGTGTAGTTGTCTATAAAGAGAAGGATGTCAGAAACTAGAATGAGGAAAAACTGTACAGAGTATAACTTAGATTTTTATTTTCCTATAATTGCAAAAAATTTGTAAATATGCTTTCTCTAAAAATGCAGCAGACATACCCAAGTGATACAGAGCGAGCTGTACATTGTTATCCCTCACATCAGGTATAAATGGGTAAAAAAACATGTGGTGTGCCATCTAATTAGTGCAGCTGTGAAGCTGACATTAATTCCTTTAACACTTTGTTCAGCTGTGATATACAGCTGTAGGGAATATACTTAAATTGAAATAAAGCATATACTAGAAATGATTTCTGTTTGCAGCGTTGTCTCTAATGATTCTAAGAAGAGTCTAGAAAAGAGGAAAGGAAAGCTAGATCTCCAGCTATTATCTTCTCCACAGAGTTGACATACACGGGCTCATTATTGCATTATGTTTTATTCAACAAAATCACTTTAATGTTGCAGCTTAAATTGAATTCACTAAAGCATCTTCATCTCTTGCCTAATGTGTCTCAAGTGTCTGCTTGCAGTTTGCATTTTCTTCAGAATTATGGCAGGGACTCTTTGGAAACAGCAAATTTATATGCAATCCACAAAACAATGTGGCTGTAATGGGGTAATCGGCCTTCAGTGTAATTAAATACTCCCTCTTCAAAGCAATTCTGCAAGAGACCTAGAGGCTGTGTTGTACAAATCACCCACTTAGTAAAATTCTTGATCTGATCTGCATTTAAAACCTAGTTGTGCAAATAGGTATGCTCATTGGATCACAGAAATGTAATGACTTAAAAAAACTACAGTGATTAAACAAACTTACTTCTCCATAAATTATGGCATGTAATTCCCTTTTCACCTAGAAATATTTCAATTAGTCTGTTATATAAGGTCTTCTGGAAGCGAGGAATTCCTTTGATACATGAGCATAGTCAGGTATGACATCCACTCTGGACACGACAATTCTAATTCTTTGAAGTAAAATCATCCCAAAATATGGGAAAAAGATAAATGCCTTTTCCTTATCTAATGATTTGTACGATAGCAGAGGAGTTACGTTTGCCATTTTGACCAGAAAGCTTGATTCCCAGTATAAAGTAAAGCAAATGGCAGTGAAAAGTGACATGTGAATGAGAATTAGTAATGTACTGTGCAAGAGGCTCATTTTAACAAGGTTCAAGTTCACTTGTAGCAGATGGTGAAGTCTCTTTTCTTCGACTAGCTTTAGCTTTGAGTGCCAGTGCTGGTGTCTCTAAACCCAGAACACAAGGTCTGCACGTTGCATTTGTCTTTCGTTACTGTTCTGTAGCTACTAATGCTTCAGTTCACATGACCTTTTGTCAAAATATATTCATTGTTCATACTATCTATGCAAACACTGTGTTCCTATAGTGCTTTTTAAATAGCAGGGATAAGCCACATTAATCCTTCTCTTAAACACCATTTCAGTACATGAACTAATGTGTTTTAGACAAAAAAGCGTAGGAGGATGAGTGAAGGAGCTATACAAGTGTCTCCTTCAACCAAACTGTTTAATCTATACTAGCCAATAGTCTGTACTGTAGTACCCCTGGACACACCATGTTTCAGTCGCAGCATCTCATGGCTCTCAGCCATGACATACACAAGCACAAGGCACATAAACTCTAGGACTTAACTTGAGTGTCTGCAGCCATTTAAGCCAGATCTCAAGCTACTTGTTTCAGCTGCCCTGAGAAATGGTCTGAACAAATAATTAGTCTCTTACCTTAGGATTTTTCAGGCACTAGCTGTTAGGTGACCTTGAGTCCACCCTCGGATTGAGACCTTGTGTCTTAAGCATTGGGAAATTTAATTTCCCCTGTGTCACTGCAGCCACTGCCTCTGCTGTGTTATTGTGCCCAAGCCCTTGTGTTCATTCTGTAGGCCAGGTTTCCCTTGCTATTCCCTGACACCATCTTCAAGATTTCTCGGTCTTTAATAGTCCCAACATTAAGGGCATTTTCCCAAGAAATGATGGAGGGAATAAAAAGATTTCGATGTTGCATCTGAGTTTACATGCACTCAGAAAGCATCTGACACATGGGAGTATTTTGAGAAGATTTTAGTTTCAGTGGAGCTAGATGAGGCTACAGATTGTTGAAAACTTTTAAGATTACTGGTTTGTAGTGATCAAGCACTTAATTGGGTTGCTTTATTTTGATGTTACGGGGCGGGGGGGTGTCATGTGTGAAAAGTGTTCTTTTTTCCCGTTGCTTTACCTTGAGAGAGTCTGTAAGTTTCTCTGATATTTGTACATTGCCTTTTCTGCTGCAGAGTAGATACACTCTATGGGGAAACTGAAGTGAAATGTCATTATCTACAAGTTTACTAATTTACAATATCTGAGCTTTGTTGACAAGGGAAAACATGAAATAACAAAAAATAAGCACTAGGACTTAAAATGTATGTTAAGCATTAAATCCTCCAACTTGTGGAAGGCTGCAGCAGCCTAATTCCCATCAGTGTTGTTTGCACCACAGAACTGTTCCCTCAGTTTAGCAGCATAAAGAATTGTCTTTTCTCCCCCCATCTTTCCATTCTTTGCCAAGTCCTCAGAGAATGGGCACTTCCCAAGAAAAGCCCACAGGAGTCCAAGGGCTCTCTGGCAGCACTTGGAGGGTGCAGGAGGAAGAGGGAAAGAAGCAATGAAAGGAATGAAATTGACCGAACAAGGTTTTAAATCTTGACTTTGGAAACAGGGTAAGAACTCTTATATTCAGATAAGCATAAAGTATTAACGTTAGCTCCAGGAGGCAGGTCTCTTCCTGTTAACTTCTTCTGTCACTCTGGGCCTCTATTCTCACTTACGTGAGGGCAGAGGGGAATAAATATTTTTAACAGCTCTGATGAACGCAATGATTTAGAAGTCTCACTCGCTGATGCAACAGTATTTACCTGCTTTGCTTTCTTCTCACGCACCCTCTCCACCTCCTGGCCCCTGAGACCGCACCCACCCTGAGGTGCCTCGTGCTCCTCAAGCCTTCCCGCCCTTTTAAACCACGCGCTGGAGCTGCCCAACTCTCGGGAGAGCTGCCGCTCCCTGCTGCAGGGACACGGGTGCGCCTGCAGCTCACGCTCCCTCGGGCCCCTCAGGGAGGTGGGGGGGGGGGGGCTCCCTGAGGGGGAAAAAGGCTCCTCAGCACTGAAGTCGTACCTCGGAGGATCAGCCTGCCAGAGAGGAGTCTTAGTGCAGTGCAGAACAGAAATGGTGTTGAACACGGGGAAATGTTATTATAATTTCTTCGAAACAGGCCAGATGTAAACGGGTGACTATATTGTCACATTGAGATCAATAAAGCCACATGTGCCAGGTATACCAGTATGGGTGAAATCTGGATTATATCACAGGTTTTCCTGAGCAGAAATAGAAAAATACAAAATCCTACCATGCGCTTTTAAACTACGGTTCAGGTTAGTCATGGGTTTATTTCTTTTGGGATCAGTGTTTTTCAGGTTCTCATCCTAATTACAAATTTTACTCACCGTAAGAATAGCAATCAAAACCTGGAGCTGTGTTTTAAAAAAGAAAAATAATAGTCTGATTTTTTTCCCTTTCAACTTTGACATCTAAATTGTAATTGACTCTCAAAACTTCTGTGTGAAAATGAAAAAAAACCAAAACCCCTAAATGAAAAGCATTCCAGCGGAGCAGGCGATGTTCTGCCGTGTGCCCGTCCCTGTGCTTGGAGAGAAAACAGGCCTAAGAAACTCTATCTTCAGAGCAGGATTTTTAAGAGCATGAAGATGCACAGCCAAACACTGACCAGCAGGAGAGAAATAGAATAGAAAATATCTGCAAATTAGCTGGGTGCAATTTATCTCAGGTACTGAATATATGGGGAAGCTTGAAAGAAAATATATGAGGAGTCAGTGTCACGAATAGCTGTGTCATCAGCCATGGTATTTAGTATAATGTGGTTATTTTTCTAGGTCAGATATTAAACAAAAAATGAGTGTGAAAGCTACTTTCTTTTTAAGTTTTGTAACATTTCAGAAGCTTCCTCCCCTTTTGCTGAGCTATTTACCAAGTTTGGTCAGTTCCAATCCCCCTGAAATTTAATATTTTGACAATTCTGCTATTTGTCAGTGTGTTTACTAGCACAAAAATACGTAAAAACCTCTTGTATAGCCACAAGAAATGACTCTATACAAAAAATCATTAGAAGATGCTGAAGTTTGGTGCAAGGAACACTGGCTCTATTTTGTTGACTGAGAAAAATGAGATACTGTAGACTATATCCCTTCAGGTTCCTTGCAAGCCTTGAAGAATGTGTGAGGGATAGTTGTCATACAAATAAGAGAGACAGTCTAAGCTGTGATTTGTAAGAAAAAAATAGGCATCAGAGAAAACTATTTTCAAAACCTCGTTCTGTTTCAAACCTTAGTGCTGAGTAAAACCGTCATTTGTAGTGCAGAGCTATATTTCTAGATTCATAGTTTATTTTAATAAACCTGTAGTAACTGGTGGCCTTTGGTATGCTCCACTCAAAACATAAGGCACATGCATCTAACAGCATTAGCAACGGTTAATGTTAACATTGTGTTCTAACCTGTTTTTTAATCTTACACTACTTGTGGAAATGTATAAATTACATTCTTTATAATTTCTTTTAAACAGGCCAAACCTAAAGGGGTGACTATACTGTCACTTTCTCTGATCATTGAGATCAATAAAGCCACATGTGCCAGGAATGGGTGAAGTCTGGATTATACCACAAATTTTCCTGAGGAAAAACAGAAAAATACAAAATCCTACTATGCACTTTTTAACTACAGTTCAGGTTAGTCATGGGTTTATTTCTTTTGGGATCAGTGTTTTTCAGGTTCTCATCCTATTTCCAAATTATTTCTTTAGTGAATACAATATATTCTATTCTTAATACGAACTCAAACTATTAAGCCATTTTAGTAGAGAAATCAGTCTGTCACTTTCTCTTTGTCCTCACCATGCAAGATCAATTCAGATAAACAAAGGAATGTCTCATGTTTATTTCCTGTTCTTCTATGTGAAATATGTTCTGTTACCTTAATGTTTCCCGAACGTATTAGAGAAATACGTAATTCAAATGTGAACAGATGTTAGTGAGGTGACAATGGGGCAAACAGCACCATGTTATAACATCTCATTTCTTCTGGAATGACTGGTAGTGCTACTGGTGTAAGTAAAAGGGATAAAAATCATATTTGTCCAACCCCCTAGTTTTGCCTCCCTTATCTCAAAATTGCAAAAGATCATGGCAGAGAAGTAGCCAAGTCTGCTTCCACAGTAACAAAATATCTGTATTCCATGGGGAAGATACTACAGGAAGATGTGTCTTGCAAGTACATACCAGAGAACTGGAAAAGGCCTTCGGAAAAACGATCATGTTTCTCTGAAGGAGTAGCAAAACTGGGAAAAGAACATCTGTTGGGAATTAGTCACAGTACTGCTGGTTTGTGGAGGAATGAAGCCAGACTTGACTTGAGGTATTGTCAATAGTCAAAAACAGATTGAAAGAGCTGTATGCTACATATAATTCACACTATGTACAGTTAAAGAAAAAAAAACCCAAACCCAAGAAAACAAAACATCCCAACAACAAACAAGAAACCTGCCCTTCAAAACACCAAAACAAATTAAATAAAAAAAATTCAGGTGCCAAGCAGAGCTTATGTTTAAAAAGGAATATCTTACTGACATCCACAAAACCTTCTATGAAGAATACCAGTGGTTCATTTCCTGGCTATAAATAAGGCATTTTTCAGGTTTGTCTTTATATTTGTTACAATCTAAACATTTTTTTACAGTGAAGACTGATCTGGCAGTCTGCAAATCTAGCAGCTCATTCAGCTAAACTGAGCAGGCTGGACAAGCAAGGAAACAGGCCAGAACTACTTGCTAGCTATGCCATCAACTCTTCTGGCCCCCACTGAAAATGCTTGAGTTTTTTGCGGACTACATCGATTTTGCCAGTTGGGTACTTATAAGGAAACACACTGTTAGAGGTAAACTGTAAACAGTCTTTTATTCCCTTATTGACTTACTCCAATGTTACCTGCCTTCAAATTGGATTATATACTGCAGGGAGCAGAGGACATTTGTATTTGAATTACAAATGTATCGAAGGCTTAGTTGGGCATGAGAGACCTAATGGGGCAGGTGGCATGTGCAGGCCTAACATGCCTACTGAACTTGTAGTTAGTGTATTTTCAAGTGGCTTGCATTAGCATAATACAAGTAAGTTCTATCTCGACATTTGCTAGCTCTAAATTGGTATGCATAAAAAATATTTTCTTTAGCTTAAAAAAATTAGAGATATATAAACCAAGAAAGTGGAAAAAATATCGTAATAGGATGAAGGCATTTTGCTGCTGGCGAGTTCACACAACAGGCTGTATTGTGCTTGGATGTCAAATGCTGTGAAAAATAGAAAAGTAAGACCGAAGAGCAGCTCATGAGCCACTCTTACAACTCCTTATTTTTGCAGTGTGCTTCACATGAAGGAATCCCACAGAGTACAGTAGAGCAACCTAGGACTGACTGCAAATATGCAAAATAACTAGTCAGTGCCCTTTGCTTGCTGGGTCTTAAGAACAAAGTAACTTACCACATTCAGCAATGGTCTGTGAAACTCCTGAAGAGGTGATGATATTTGCTTTGAGTTGCAGTTAGGAAAGAAGAGAAATGAGAAATGAATAATGAATGGCTCCAGATGCAAGTCTATTACACAAACCCACTAAGAACCTACTACAAGAACAAAAGCTTCAGGACAGCTTTTCTTAGCTCTGTTGTGTGCCCTGGCTGTTACTTTGGTTCATAAAGTTGCTGCTGTGCCCATGTAATAGGAAATCTAGGAATAGTATGGCACTGACTTGGATATAGGTTTATACATTGGCGAAGGGGTTTTTCCTTGTTTTTGTTTTCTGTTGCATTCTTTTTTAATGTTGCCTATCTACTTTATGTAGGCTTGCCAAACCTTGTACAACTTTGCAATGCCCTCCTATGGTCAGTCTTGATGTGTACCCAGTAATGATCTTTCTTTCAAAATTGAACGTTAATAAAAAATTTTTTGTGGAATTGTTGTGGTGCTTTTTTGTGGGTTTTCTTCTGTCCCTGAAACAAAAGACAGCTTCCTAAAATGTAATAACTTGCTTTCAGTTGAACTAGTTTTCTTTCTTCCAGTATACACATGTGGAACATTAAATGCAGAATGCTAGACATGAGCTAATTTAGTATGTAAAAATTGCCACCTCTTTTTAACTGTTGATTTGTGCAATAATGTGTGAATAATACTGAGTTTTATTCAAGTGTGATGGGAGTAGATAACTTGAGTTTGCTTGACTGATACAGGGCATCTATATGTTAGGAGCGGAAGTTCCTGTTAGAAACGATCAGTATATTGCTTGTAGCTGGGAATGCAAACTGCAATGCTACTTTACTGGAGTGTGTTAGTGGAGTGACAACAAAGATTTTGATCTTAAAATATCAGTTTAGCATTACTATACATAACCGTATGTGTTCTGGAAATCCAATAATAGACTTGTAAGTCTATTCAAAAATTATGTCACAAAAAAACTTTAAGGTCTCTTTGCTTTTCTCCATAGTCTTGCTGTGAATACTTTGTCTATATAGTATTATTAAAATGCTCTTTTGCTCTGGTGTTACCAATTATTTTATGGCCTAATAGGTCACACTATTAAAGTTTCTGGTACTCTGAATTTTAATCCTACTAGCTTAGTCCCTGAAGAGTCATCTCCCTTATTGGTGTGTTCGTCCTCCATGTATTTCAAGAAGTTATTGTTCCCCTCTGTGATTATTTAGTCAAGATATTACACATTAAGTCTTTAATTGTTTCTCCTGAAGAAATCCCTTTAGCCCGATTCGTGGCTTGAGAATTTGTGCTTATTGACCAAAGTGCATCTTCAGTAAAAGTGGGTGCTGTTACTGCTAGGTAAACAAGCTTTAAATCAACAGGCTAGCTTTCACAGAATCACAGAATGTTAGAGGTTGGAAAGGACCTCAAAGATCATCTGGTCCAACCCCCCTGCCAGAGCAGGACCACCTACAGTAGAGTGCACAGGAACATGTCCAGGCGGTTTTTGAATGTCTCCAAAGAAGGAGACTCCACAACCTCCCTGGGCAACCTGTTCCAGTGTTCTGTCACCCTCACAGTGAAAAGGTTTTTCCTCATATTTTTATGGAACCTCCTGTGTTCCAACTTCCACCCATTGCCCCTTGTCCTGTCAGTGGACGCCGCTGAAAAGAGCCTGGCTCCATCCTCCTGACATTCCCCCTTGACATATTTATAAACATTAATGAGGTCACCCCTCAGCCTCCTCTTCTCAAGTGCTTATGGTAAGCTTTTCTTAGCCCTGATGTCGGCCAGGTTCAGCAAATACTTGGTGGTCTTTCACAATTTTTTTCTTGTTTTTCCACGGTAAAAATCTCAGCTACTGGCATTATGCTCTGTGCACACCCTTTTCTGTTATTCTCGTACTGTGAAAAGATAAGCTTCTGAAAAAGGACTGCAAGATAATTATTTAACACTGCTAGCTAAAAGAAAAGTATGCTAATTATTTTCGTAGTGGAAGGATTTGGACTTCTGGACAGCAATTTTCTAGTACAGTTTTCTTTATTTCAAAAAAGAAATGAGTGTCAAATGTAGCTGACAGTCTGGTACTCAACTACTCCTCAAATAATCAAGTCCATGGTATACAATTGAGGTTAATAATTAAGAAGAAACTTTTCTGTATAAGTTAGTATAAACACTGCTTAGCAACAACTAAACCATCAGTGTTACTCTCCTAAATCCAAACCACAGCACTATTACCAGGAAGAAAAGTAACTTTTTTTTCCGTCTGAAACCAGGACAGTTGCCTACGTAGAAAACTTTTTTTGACTTAGATTCTGTTTTTTGCTTTGTCTGGACTGGCTAACAGGTCAGCCCCTTAACTTCTGCCTCAGTTTCTCTAGGTACAAATGTCTAGAGTAAGTTCAAATGGGTTTCAAGAGTCCATGTGTTTCTATAGATACATGAAAACAGGCACTGGAAAAAGAATCAAAGAATACTATGTAAGAATGTAAGAAAATCATTGATAAAATACAAGCAGAGATTCATAAAAATTATCCAGAGGTGAATGCATTGTAGTATAATTTGCTGGACTGTATTTATAAACAACTAATATTAAGAGATGGATTTCCATGAATTGAATGACTAGTATAAGATGTAGAAATCTTTTCATGTGATGTTGGCAGATCTGCTGGGCTGTATCTTCACAGCACTGAAGGGAGAGTGAAGTTATAACAGCTACATACATCTGCAGTGTCTCAGAACAGATGATCTGTGAGAAAAATTGTGCGACAATGTGCTATATAGTGAAAGCAAGTATGGTGAGATCTGTCTCTTTAAACACGTAAACATTATCGTTGTACAAACTTTAATGAAAGAACTACTTAATTGTAAAAGCTGGAATATAGATCATTCATTCTTAAGCAAAAGATTTTGAGTAATAGCTTTCAACTTCATACCTAAACTTAACGGTGGTACAGAAATGATCAAAACTTAAGAGCTAATGCTGTGCATGTATTATTCTAGCTGGTGTAGAAGCCAGCATTGTTATTAAATTTAATGGCTTCTCTCCAGGACTTCAAATTCTATGGCATTTAATTACTTCCTTGTGTGGTTTGTTCTGCAAAGGTACAGCTGCTTAAATGTTGTTGATAAATAATGGGGAGACCTTTAAAACTGTGAGATGCAGAGGCTATATCTCAATTCTAAACAGATCGTTCAGGTCTGATTAAAATGCAATAAATAAAACTGCCCTTACTGTAGAGCATGCTGACAAATGCCAGCAAAGCATCCTTCTGTGTTGTGAAACCTGGACACTAGTTCTCAGAGCATGGTTGTGCCTCCCTGGGGCCAGACAGGATTGGGGGAGAGGTTTTTGGAGGATTGAGGGGCATTCATCACTGCTCTGGTAGATGTGTTCAGCTACCCTGTTGCTTGTGAGTACACAAGTGTCATGACTTTGGACCCCACCACCCAAGTTAGCTGAGAGCATGATTTGCCGAGTCAGCCTATTTGGCAGCAAAGATCTTCTAGATAGTGGATCCCATCTCTCTGCAGTTATCTCTACTCATTGAAGAAGATTCTGTCATCATAGTGCCCAAAGCCTGGGCTATGACAGCAGCCATGAAGCCAGGCTTTGATCTACAGAATGCCTCAACTTGCATCCCTGTCTCTGACAGACAAGGTAGAGGAGCTGCTTTTGGGCCACTTCTTCCTTCAGTTGCGTTCCTGGGGCTCGGAAGTCCTGCTTGACCTTGTCCAGCTAATTCTTTCCCATGCCACTAGTGTCTCTTCTGTGCTGCCACTCCCCAGGGCCGCCGGTATGTGATGGTGGGCAGAACCGGTACAGGGGAGGGGGTGCCGCCGGCATCGCCCCACTCCCCAGGGACCAGCTGTGGCCTAGCCCCTCGCTCCTCACAGGCCTCCTGACACTGTGGGAAGCCTCCTTGTGCCTCCCTGTTACCTTAACACCCCTCGGTAGCAGCCAATGCTGCTTCCTGCTGCTGCTGCTTGGAGTGTTGGCGTCCAGCGGTCTGGAGGACCAATGTAAATGATAAGAATGGAGTGTGAAATGTCTTTGCATACCAGGTTTGGTTGCTTCCCCTGACCTTCCCACCTTCCACTTCAGTGTGTCTTAAAAAATATTTGTTTCATGGTAGTTATGTTGTGAGCATAACACATCAATGAAATAAGAGATACTAAGAATGAACAATGGGCACTTAAGGAGATTGAGTCTTTTCCCTGAAATGCTAGACTCATTTTGAGGCTGATACGAGTACATATGCATTAATCTTTTCTGTTGCCCTCAGGAAAGTTTAAAACTACTAACCCACACCCAGATTTAAGTAATAGTGGATAGACAGATGTTTGCTGTGGTTCCAAAACTTGTTTTTTATCCCATGGATGAGAAACTGCCTGTAGTATTTTCTCAAGATTTTTGCTCTCTCTTGTACAAATGGCTTATGCCATTCGATAACATGAACTGGAGGCAGCAAATAAGCTAGCTATGTGTGCTAGACACTGAATGGGTTTCTGTAATTGTGTCATAAAAGGCTTTGATGGCTCAGGAGATACTGTTCAATCCTGTGTAGAACTGAACTCTCGTCGATCATGAGACACTCTCACAAAAGGCAGACACAGTTTGCTTCTACTTCATGAGTGAAGGAAATGGGATCTCTCTCTTTCAGGGCTGATGCTTGGAGAAAAGTGAACTTGCTGTAAACTGTTTGGGATCGTGTGCTTTATTTTCATGGAGTATTTGTTAACTTGCTTGCATTTAAAGCAATAAGGTTCATCTGGTTTGGATCCTGGCCTTTGCGGTTCAGATAATAACAAATACCCAGAATTACACTTTATTTTCTTCCTTTTGCTATGATAATGTTGCTAAAAGTAGCAACTTCGAAGAAAGAAACTCTCTAAAACCAAATAATAGTTTAGAAAAGTTTAGAGTGCCAACATCAGTTTATTAGCAAAGTTGGCCTAGTTTAGATGCTAGATGAAACTAGCATCCTGCGTGGAAAAACTGCAACATATTTATTATGTAACTTATTAGTATAAACATGCCTATCTTGCAACTAATTCTACAATTACTGGCCAGTGATAACAGTTACATTCATCATTGGATCAGTATATTAAAATTAACTTTGCCTCTCATGTAAATTAGCACGCATGCTCCTTTGGGGGGCTGGAGGTGTGAGCTTTTGGTGCTCTGAATTGAGGTGGTGGTTGCAATCTCCCACTGCTGCATTTAATTTTGACTCACTTTCAGCCTTTCATAAACAATTTTTGATGTTTTGTTACCCTCTAATCTCCATAAAGGGGGTTTTGACTAGAAAAGTCGCACTTGGTTCTGATTCCACACACCCCCAAGGACAAACAGCTCATTAAAACCTTCTAAACAACAGTCTACTTGCTATCTCCAGGTGCACACTATTTTATTATCTTTTCTACTTACTGGATGGAAAATGTCTTCGTCATCTCGTCCCACCCTTGAAGCAGTATTCTTTCAAAAGACTGATTTACCACTCAAGGCAGTAAAAATTAATCTACCACCCTTATGGCAACAATAAGATTATCTTCTTTTATGGAGAAATGCTGTAGCTCAGTTATTTCTACTTTTGTTGCTTCCAGGTTGACCTAAACTGCTGACCTTTCTTTCAGACTTTACCAAATATTCACTTGATTAAACTGGTTGTCTTGACATTAATAGCTGTGTCTTTGACCTGACTTCTTTACTCCTGCAGTATAGACAAAGAGTATGGCTTTTCACTGCTAGAGTTTATTTACTGTATATGTGAATTACACTGGTATCTCTTGGCCTTGGTTATGATCAAGGTTCTGTAGTATTAAACTTTTAAAAGCATGAAGCATGACACTACTTGTTCAGAAATATACAAGGCAAAGAAAGAAAAGGGATGTGATACACAAGCAAAGAAAGAGCTACAAAGTGTGAGAGGGAAGCAAAGCTTTTTAAAAGAGGGTTTGAATGAGAGAGAGAAGTAAGGAGGCGGCATTGGAGACAGCAGAGGTTCTAAGATGAAGATGCTACAGGGACTGGAAGAATATTGGGATGACAATCACTATGCCTGAACTGTGGCTGAAGTTACAGTAGTTCCTTTATCTCTTCCAGCCATCTAATTTGTGCGTTTGTGTCTTCTCCTGTTCCTTTAGTAAGTAGTGTTTCCAGTATTATGATAATGTTAGCTTTTGAGCTGACTATCTCAAAATCACAGATAACATCACTCTTGACTTCAGTGATCAAGATCTTACTGTAAATTTGAATAGTACTTGAAAGAGAAACAAAAAAACCCCAACGAGTTTAGTGAGAGACAATTGTTGCA